>JAVTVY010054481.1:0-28605 GCA_036873755.1 Hanleya hanleyi | reverse complement strand
GATATAAGCAAAACAAAACGATATGCCCCACCCTGACTTGCGTTATTATCACGGTTTGGCTGCTCGTTTGCCTCACACTCAATTTCTTACACGGTGTGTACGCTTACTCGCGTGAATTTAGCAATGGGCCCCATTTTGTTTCGAAGGTAGGACGATGTCCATTCAAAGTGGCAATATCCATTTCAATATTTTTTGTTTTATTGATCAATTCTTGAATTGCATCCCAAGTCGAAGGCTTGCCCCTAACTCTGTTAGAGAAAATTGAATATTTGATTAGAACAATCAAGTGATTTAGAAGCGAAGAAATTCGTTTGTCACCTAACAGTACGCTAAGCTTCGCATTTACAGGTGTGTCCGGATGTGGAATTATGGCTTCACGTACCCAGGCCCAGAAGAGGGCCCATATTTCTCTAGCGCATCTGCAGTGCCAAAAAAGATGCGTTATCGTTTCTGCTTCCTCTCCACAGTAGCTACATTTATCTGTTACGGATTTTCCCCACTTGTGCAAAAGAACATTTGTTTCCAAGATATAGTGATTTATTTTATATTGAAAATATTGGAGTTTTGTTTCCGAGGTTATACTAAATGCGTTTTGATAGATACCCGACCAGTCTAACATTCCTTCTGAGCCATCCAAAACTGTTTCCCATTTTGTTTGACTCTTGGTAGGGGGCTCTTGGATTGCTCTGACTAGTAACTTGTAAACGAATTTCAAAGAATTTTGGTGTGTGGGATTATGGCTGAGGAGGCCAGTCCCGTGTGGGATTACTGCTGGATAGGCTAAACCTGTGTGGGATTACTGCTGAAAATTGCAATCCAGTGGCATATTACATCTGGATAGGTCAGTCCCATGAGAGATTACTGCTGCATAAGCCAGTCCTGTGTGGAATTACTGCTGGATAGGCCAGTCCCATGTTGGATTACTTCAGGATAGGCCAGTCCAGTCTGGGATTACTGCTGGATATGTCAGTCCCGTGTGGCATTACTGCTGGATAGGCCAGTGCCATTGGGATTACTGCTGGATAGGTCAGTCCTGTGTGAGATTACTGCTTAATAGGCCAGTCCCAAATTGGATTACTGCTGGATAGACCAGTTCGGTCTGGGATTACTGCTGGATAGTTGATTTCCGTTTGGGATTACAGCTGGATAGGTCAGTCCCGTATGGCAATACTGCTGGATAGGCTAATGCCATTTGGAATTACTGCTGGATAGGTCAGTCCCGTGTGGAATTACTGCGGGAGAGCTGTGACCTAGGAAAACATGAAACATGTCCACCAAGTTTTATAATCATCCCACGAAAGGTTCAACAAACTTTCCATGTACAAATCTACCTGTAAATTTTTGCCCAACAAAAACCTTATCAATGGAAAGATACAAAGTCTAAACTGCAATAATTAGGAAAACATTTCATATTTAATGTCATATTTCTTAAATAGCACATGCACATCTTTGAATCACATTGAACTTGGGTAGGAAGTGTCAAACTCATCCAATGAAAGCTGACAGCTTCAGAAAACTTTCCGTGTACATGTATATACATGTGCATTATTATTGGCAGATTAAGACAAAACCCTCAAAATTTGAACAAAAATTAATATTTCATCTCCTAAATATCACAGGTACATCTTTTAATCATAAGAAACATGTGTACCAAGTTTCATAATCATTCAACAACTGCAGCAAACTGTGGTGTACAGATGTACATGTGCACTTCAGCTAAACGCAAAACTCAATCAGTTGCCATAATTTGGAGAAAAAATAATATTTCATCTCAAAAATAGCTCAAGTAAATCCTCCAATCATAAGAAACATTTGTACCAAGTTTCGTAATCATCCAATGAGAGCTGACAACTGCAGCAAACTTATCATGTACATGTATATGTATACATGTAGAGGCCTACATGTACAATTTACCTAAACAGAAAACTCTTCATTTGCCATAATTTGAGAAAAATTAATATTTCTTCTCAAAAATAGCACAGGTACATCCTCTTATCATAAGAAACATGTGTACCAAGTTTCATAATCATCCAATGACAACTGACAACTGCAAGAAACTTTCCAAGTACAGATGTACATGTGCACTTCTGCTAAACGCAAAACTCATTCATAGGGATTTTAACATTAGAGTACCGCATACCCACCCCTCATATTTTTTATATTTTTTTATATTTTTTCTAATTTTTCTAGATTTTTTTTTAACTTGCTAAACCAAAAACCCATTCATTTCCAGGCAGGGGACACCGACACCGACGACGACATCCACTTTCCCCCCTCACAATATCTCCCCTTTACTTCGTAAGGCGAGATAAAAACTGTATTAACTCGGCTTCACATTTTAGAGAATGACTTTAATTGAGCCAAAGATGAAAGAGAAATACACTTATAAAAAAATCTATTTCAAAAAATATCTGTATATATGTTTATATTAATTTCCATAATTTATTGAAAAAAACTATACGTAGACTTCGACCACCCAATATCACACAGGCCAGGCAACTGTGAGAACAAGTGAAAGATACCAAGGAGTTGAGCGGATTTGCAGATAAACAGCAACAAAAAATTGCCCTTTGTGCCTCACGAGGCCCTTCTCCATAGAGTGCATGCCAGTTATTTTTCTAGACTACAACAACAACAGTTTTTGCCTGTATCACAGTTCGAGCTTCCGATGACCCTTCAACCTTACCCAGACGACGGATAATTTTTGACAGATTGTCCGGCTAGGTTGTTGATCGGATTCACAGATCATGAATTCCACCGTGACGGAATCACCGTTGGGAAGACTTTTTCTTTATTCAAAGTCATGTACTCGGAAGTTCCGTGGTCATACCCATGTAGTTTCAAGTTTAGTTTGCTATTCTATATGACATCTGCTTACGGATCCATGAAAAATATACAGATGATCCAGCATTTTCAGTAAATCATGCTTCGAAATGTTCGTGACGGAATCACCTGAAACGGACGTGACTCTTGACTAGTGTTGCTTGTCTATTTTTTTGCTGCTCTGTTTCGATCTGACTATTCTTATATGACATCTCTTACTAACATACAGTACCCAAGGATGATAAGATTTTTTTCATCGTGAGAAAAACGCGACTGGATCATCCCAGGGGTTAAATCTAGTCCGTGACGGAATCGACAAAAATCGTGATGGAATCACGAGTGCGCTTTTTAAATCTTATCGGTAAAAGTGCTTTATTAATTACACATTTTCTTCAAAAAAATATTCCTAGAGTGAATTTATCTCTTCTACTTAGAAAATTAAAACTCTGACCTCTTATTTTTACTAAGGTATACAGCTCCCGCCACATGCATATCTTTTCTGCAGATGTTCAAAATAGTATAGTTTTCAGTAAAGTGCAATTTTTCTTCTTTGACAATTTAGAATTTCCCGAGTTCTTCATGTTAAAAAATTGCGGGAAAAATATTTCGCTATTAAAACGCATCTTCTCTATTATTGGCTTGTTCCCGGGGATCATAGGAAGCGAATAGAACAAACAGCATGCTAATATAGGGTCTACGACAGAATGTGGAGTGAATTTTATGCGAAAAAGGGCTGTTTAGCAATGTCCGCTTTTCCGTGGAATTCATGAGCGCACGATTGAAGTATCATGGGAAGATATATATTTCCAGTCGCTATCTCCCCCCCCCCATCTTCAAACAAAAGGAAAAGAAAAAGCCGAGAGAGCGCCTCGTGAGGCAGAGTTATTTTTCCAGACTACAACAACAACAGTTTTTGCCTGTATCACAGTTCGAGCTTCCGATGACCCTTCAACCTTACCCAGACGACGGATAATTTTTGACAGATTATCCGGCTAGGTTGTTGATCGGATTCACAGATAACGATTGAAGCATGGGAATATATATTTTTTCAGTCGCTATCTCCCCCCCCCCCCCAACTAAAAAAAAAAGAAAAGAAAAAGCCGAGAGAGTTCTTCGGAGTTTTACGTTTTTGACCTCTGACTTTGAATTTGACTTCTCACTTCCGACTCGCATCCTGGTGAATGACACTCGTCCTTTATCTTTTTGCCGATTCAGAGATTCTCGAGGAAGTTTCCAATTATACTATCTGGAATGCGAGTTTTTCTTTCGTGAAAATTGACTTTTTATGGAAGCGCAGGTTTGTCTTTACCTCGCATACCGGCCATCTGTACCAGCGCGAAGCTATAAGTACATGTACACGCGCGAATTTAGTACCCTCGAATAAAGAGACCCGGTGGAAGCGCTGCAAAGGATGCACACCTTTTGTGACGTAAGCATTCATTTGTGTCCAGAAACTTTTCAAAATTTCGTCGGGAACCATTGCAATCCCTATTGGAAATCACACGAGTCGTGGGTTCCCCATATGACAATTATTTGGCGGGAGATTTCACGTTGCTCTCCTAGACCTCCGTCTGATCGACGGAGGTAACAAAAGGACGCAGTTCAAACACCAACACATCAAAACATTTCTTTAAAGAAGATGGATATTTTTCATAGACCAATGTATTGAAATATCCTTTGCGGAGCCTAAACCCTTCCTTCTTTCCCGCATACAAAGTATTCTCTGTAGGGCCCATTTCCAGCGCACGAACTTCATTTTCAATACATACTGTCGGCTTCTTTATTAAAATTATACCATTTCTAGGCATTACAGATCACTGGAATACGTTTGTAAGTTGATAAAGAAGAATCATTTAAAGTAACATGTCCATGACGAAACAATCTATCCACGGGACGCAAGCGCCGTAGGCCATGAGTTTTGATCGCTCGACCGAGAATCTCATTTTTTGGTGTATAAGAAAAGATTCACGAAATGTAAAAATCCACATCAAACAAGTAAAACACTGGGGAAAATAAACAAGAAAGAAGTCATTAATTTATCTTGTCAAGTATTGTATAAGCTAACACTCATATATAGGTGGTTCCATTCGCCCATTTATTATTATTTACTTATTTATTTATTTATATATTTATTTACTTATTTATTTGTTTATTTGATAATACAGCACTTGTAAACATCTTTAACAAACTAAGATATGTAACGTGTAATTAAAATAAAACTTTGAGTTGATGGGCTGCGAAATCCGTACGGGAAGCGGCCCTTAAACTGCAATTTCAATCAATCTAGGTGGTGACAAACCGCTGAAGCGGAGACGGGACAAGAAAAAGAAAAACTTTTTACTTTTAGTTTTACTCTTTTTTTATTGAAGAAAATCACCGACATCGGTAATACCACTCCACATGATTACGGAATGCATTGAATATATACACACACGAAGCAAAAGACATGGCAAATTACAATAAAATCTATAACACGGGAATGACGCGCGATGAGAAAGTAGATTTGATCCAGCGCGTTTATTAGTATCGGGATGGCAGCTTTCTGTATGTTTTTCATTTCTGCTCGCGTCAAACGCCAGCCGTTTGCGCACGTGAGAAAATGAACATGCGAACACGAACGTGCGAAAATGAACGTCAGAGTGCATTAGAAAAATGAACGTTCAAAAATGAACGTTCGACTGTTCATTTTCAGACGCTGCTGTGTAAAATGAACGGCCTGACGCATGCGCATCCTGTTCAAAAATGAACGCGTTCGCGTCAAAACTTTTGACACGCTCCCTTAAGCTAAGCGTTCACGGGCGTTCATACGGGCGTTAAGGCGTAAACATAGGACGTTAAGGGGTTGAGACGAACAGTAAGGTGTAACGACGGGCGTTGACGGGCGTCACTGCATTTCGATGTATTGGTGGCAATTCCATGGAATTCAGAGCTTCTGAGCTAGTTCTCCAGGGCGTTGAAGCGTTAAAATAAGCGTGGACGGGCGTTGAGACGGGCGTTAAGGCGTAAAGATAGGGCGTTAAGGCGTAAAGATAGTGCGTTAAGGCGTTGAGACGGGCGTTGACAGGCATTGAGACGGGCGTTAAGGCGTAACGACGGGCGTTGATGGGCGTTACAGCATTTCGATGTATTGTTGGCAATTCCATGAAAATCCGAGCTTCTGAGCAAGTTCACCAGGGTGTTGAAGCGTTAAGTTAAGCGTTGACGGGAGTTGAGACGGGCGTTAAGCCGTAAAGATAGGGCGTTAAGGCGTAAATATAGTGCGTTAAGGCGTTGAGACGGGCGTTGACAGGCGTTGAGACGGGCGTTGACAGGCGTTGAGACGGGCGTTAAGGCGTAACGACGGGCGTTGATGAGCGTTACAGCATTTCGATGTATTGTTTGTAATTCCATGAAAATCCGAGCTTCTGAGCAAGTTCACCAGGCCGTTGAGGCGTTAAGTTAAGCGTTGACGGGCGTTGAGACGGGCGTTAAGCCGTAAAGATAGGGCGTTAAGGCATTGAGACAGGCGTAACGACGGGCGTTGAGACGGGCGCTGAGGCGTAACGTCGGGCGTTGACGGGCGTGGATGGGCGACACTGCATTTCGATGACGCCACTTCCGAGCAGGCCAGGGGTCAATGGTCTGTTTCGGTTACGTGGTCAAAGGATGTAAAATCGCCGAGATCCGCCACATGGGAGCTACCAACAACACCGGGCGTTGACGGGCGTCAACACCCTGTGGTGGTGGTGGTGTGTGGTAGTGTGCGGTGGTGGTAGAACCGGTGTGTGGTGATGGTAATAGTGGTGTGTGGTGGTGTCTGGACATATAGAGATTAACTCGTTTCCCTCTTCATTCGGAGATCAGAACAATGAACTTCTGAATACACGGACAATAGCATAAGTGAATTGTAAACTGCTTTGCTTTGACACCACACACGACGCATTTGGACCAAGAATGGTCCATCTCAATCGCTCAAACACGGGTGCACCAGATATGTGTGTATGTGCGCCTGCGTACGATGACGTCCCTTCCGAGCAGCGCAGGACTCAAATGTCACTTCCGGTCTCTTGGTCAAAGGTCACTTCCGATCATGTGACCGGAAGTGCACTCCGAATTCAAGGTTGATCGTCCTCCAAATCCCTTTATCGCTCGGTAAAGCGCTGAGACGGGCGTTAAGGCGAGAAGATAGGGCGTTAGGTTTTGAGAAGGGCGTTAAGGCGTAACAAACGTTGAGACGAGAGTTAATGCGTAACGACGGGCATTGACGGGCGTTGAAACGGGCGTTAGGCGTAACGATGGGCGTTGAGACGGGCGTTAAGGCGTAACGACGGGCGTTGAGACGGGCGTTAAGGCGTAACGACGGGCGTTGATGGGCGTTAAGGTGTAACGACGGGCGTTGACGGGCGTTGAGATGGGCATTAAGGCATAACGACGGGCGTTGACAGGCGTTGTCGGGCGTCAGTGCATTTCGATGTATTGATGACAATTCCATGAAAATCAGAGCTTCTGAGCTAGTTCACCAGGGCGTTGAAGCGTTAAAATAAGCGTTGACGGGCGTTACTGTCTATAAAAGCAAGTGTATTGCCGTAGAACGACGGAAAAAACCCCAGTGGAAAGTACCTGGATGTTGAAGAGGTCCCGGATGCTGAAAAGGTCCAGTAAAGTTCGTGTTCCGTTTTTTATATTTTCGGGGACAAATCCTAATTTTACGTGCACTCACACAGGACTTGATAGGTAGGCCCCGATAAGCCGGAGACCGATATTAGCCTTTTTGAATATGGTTGATAGGTGTTTTGCCTTATTGTAGCGGTAAAGTCCGTGTTCCGCTTTTTTATATTTTCGGGGACAAATCCTGATATTAAGTGCACCCACCCATCACTTGCTAGGCAGACCCCGACAAAATTTGGTACACCGATTCCCCTTTGGGTCTAGCTGTACAACATGTGTACTTTACTCCAATTTGAATATCCAATATGGCCACCAGGCTGCCATCTTGGATTTCCCCATGAAACTTTGTTATCGCCATTTCTCAGGAACTACTGCATGGATCTTCCTCAAATTTGGTACACATGTTCCACTTTGAGGCTAGTTGTGCAAGATACCTTTTGTGTTCCGATTCAAAAATCCAGTGTGGCCACCAGGCGGTCATCTTGGATTTTCCCATGAAACATTGTTATCGTGATTTCTCAGGAAGTACCGCATGGATCTTTCTCAAATTTGGTACACTGGTTCCCCTTGGGGTCTACTTGTACATACCTTTTGTAGTCCGATTCGAAAATCCAATATGGTCACTAGGTGGCCATCTTTGATTTCCCAATGGAATATTATCGCAATTTCTCAGGAACCCCTTCATGGATGTTCCCCTTTGGGTCTAGTTGTGCAAGATGCCTTTTGTAGTCCGATTCAAAAATCCAATATGGCCACCAGGCGGCCATCTTGGATTTCCCCATGAAATTTTGTTATCCTGAATTCTCAGGAAATTACTGCATGGCTCTTTATCAAATTGGGTACACAGGTTTACCTTGTGGTCCGATTGTGCAAGATACCTTCTTTGGTCCTTTTCGAAAATCCAATATGGCCGCATCTTGAATTTCCCATGAAACTTAGTTATGAAATCTCAGGAAATTACTGCATGAATCATTTAGTGTTCAGTGGGGACAACACAAGTTAGAAACTCATCTATTGCAGTTCTTTAGTAAAAAATTCTTAGAGCTACTTCTGCCAGTTACAGCCTAAATCCTAAATTTACATGCACCCACCCATGACTTGATCGCCCTGAATGAGCGCTTCACTTTGACACCTCACTCGATCCAATCGGTCCACTAAGGACCCCGCTCGCCACTGAAGATTGCAGAACATTTATCCATATGATTTTCTTTGTAAAGTCGTTATCCAGAGTAGGTTCATACGGCCCCATATTTTTCAGACATCATTTAAACGGTAATAAACGAACTCCCCAAAACGAATTCTATTTTTGTTTTCAAGTTATTTATCCTGGGAATCAGAATTTAGTGACACAATGACCTGATTAATACAACTGAATTATCTGAATATACTGGAGCGATTAGTTAAAATTTAGCATTCGAAAGTCCACGGTAATAAATCAAGTATTCATCAAAAATATGTGAATCTTCCAATTTCTTACCTTTAACTTTGAATTTATTTTATCTTGCCTCGTTTTATTAAATGTCGTCCTGGACACGACATTTAAAAGTACAATAATTCGTAAAACAAAATAAAAAAATCGATCCTTTTCTATCAAATCACGGATATCTTTAGAACCAAGGCAACCTTAAAATGAGACATTTATTTATATCTGCGTATGCAATACATTGGTTCCAAACTTCAAAGAGATCACGCAAAATGGCATAGCTGTCATTAGAATACCAAGTTTTATACAACAGCCAAAATTGGCTTCAATATGCGCCCGCATAAGACATTGGCTGAACACAAATAAAAACAAGTGATTTTATTGACTTGATGACTTTGGAATCGCATTAATCTGGATCAATGACCTGGACGTAAATTTTGGTACACACATTGTCTTCCTTTAATTTATCTGCGGACACACACAAAATCGCGATTATTCACAATCTTATGACTTTGGGGCCACATCGACCTTGATCTAAATTTGCCACGTGACATATCATCTTCCCCTAAAGTTTCTATGGATACAAATTGCGATTTTTAACAATTTCCTGATTTTGAGATCACTGTGCCCTGGGCATAAAGTTCAGCACAGGACCCATTGACTCCCCAATTGACAATTGAATTGAAAAAAAGAAGATTTTTAACGGTGTCCTGATGTTGGTGTCACAGCGACCTTGACGTAAATTTTGGTACACGACACATATTCTCCCCGTACGGTATATTTAACAATTTCCTGATTGTGGGTACACAGTGACCTTGATCTTTGACCTTCATCACAATTTTGGTATGTAACATATCGTATCTACTAACGAAAATATTTTTGAAGATATCCTGATTTTGGGCTCCCAATGAACTTGACCTTCGACCTTGACCTAAAATTTTACTACTGTACACATCGTCCCCGACAATGTACCACAACAAAAATCACGATCTTTAGCAACTTCTTGAATTTGGGTCACAGTCACCTGGACCTACATTTGGTACGTGATACATCGTGCCCCTTAATGCGTCTAATGACACAAAAAATGATTAATAATGATTTCCTGATTTTAAGGTCACAGTGACATTTGACATTAGAACTGGACCTAAATTTTGGTATGCGACACATTTTTTTCCACTAATGAACCCACTCACAAAATTAGCAATTTTCAATAATTTCCTGATTTTTAGGCCACAGTGACCTTTGAACTCAACCTTCATTATGGTGTGCGACACATTGTCTCGCCTTAGGGTATCCACTCGCTACAAATTAAAGCTGCAGATGGAAAACAGTCGAAGATCAATAATTTCCTTATTTTCAGGACACAGTGACCTTTGACCTCTGAATTTGATTAATTATCGTACGCGAAACGTAGTTTCCATCTAGCGTATCCACTCACAAAATAATTGCAACTGTGTATAGAAAACTGTCACAGATACAAACCAAACAGTTAAATGATTGCATTATCTTTAGGCAGCACATCGTCCGCCATATAAGGTATCCACTCACAAAAAATGGAGCTGTAAATAGAAAACTGTCCCAGACATACACCGGAAACAATCGGACGGACGGAAATCGTCAGTGGATAATACGTTCGCTTTTTGGGCGGGCGTAAAAAATACGGAAAAAACCTTCACGGAGAAAAGCAAAAACTACCACACGGCGATTTTCTAAAGTTGATGACTGGTAGTTTCTTCAGCAAAGAATTATAACCCAGTGTGAAGCCTACCTAGTTTTCATAATTGTTAAATAAACTGAAGGCGGCTAACTGCGTGATCAATTGATCACCATGCGTTAGATAAATATCTGTGGATCATCTGCAATACTCACAGACTAATCCAGTCTTAAACCGATGTCTACCTTCTCAAAAGCTCATTTGTCGTATAAAGAAAAACTTTTTTCATGATTTATCTTCTACCAACGCATAGAAAGGACAATGTACTTTAATATTTTGGAAAGTTTTCGTTTTGAACCCCGTTAGGAATATCATATCTTTAATACCAGAGTAAAGCCAAATATTACCACTTTGTCGGTTACATTGTAATCTGGATGGTTCCCCTGGTTGACTTGAATCTTTCTTTATAAAAAAATAATATGCAGCATCATATATTCAAATAAGGCATTTCAACGTAAGATGTGTTTGCAGCTTGGTAATATAGTTCCAGTTAATATAAGACCACTGTACCTTCCTCGTCTCGTCTTTCTCGAAGACAACTTTGATTATCGCCGTGAATAAATCTGTACACAGATCCACAAGTTCGTCCGCTCTCAATTCCTCCTCCGCATTTTTCCCTACCAAGCCTGTAAGAAAATTTACATACAGGTGTAAGAGACTCGGATGTCCCTGTGGGTGGTTGACCTCAACCCCTGTATCCTTCAACATATACCTCTAATCCTTAACCTAATCCTAGCCGTAACGCGGAACCTAACCCTATATGCTTCAATACTTTAACACATTATCATGAACCGCCTGATCCCTTAATATGAAAAGGGACATGAAACAGATGACACGATGAGAGGGTATACAAAAGAAAATGAATGTATTTCGGTTGTTCATTCTTATTTGCTCATTTGACAAATTCCTTACAGGCCGAAAAGTCCTGTCGTGACAAACCGCAAATTGTATTGTTCGCTCCATGAAGGCTTATCATATACCTATGCGTGCTAGGATAGTGATACACACTCACGTTTTTCTATTTCCGTATCACCCTAGTCGATATCTGTATCGCCCTACTCGGTAACCGGAACTACTTTCGCCGGTGACCATGGCAACCTGTCGGGGAAAGCCCGGGAAGCCTGTTCTGTTCTATTAATTGAACTAAAAATTTCACACATGCTGATGCGTTCTGAAGGCTATTTCCAGATCAATACAAATGCATTTGCACTTGCGATAATATGTGCATATATACTGAACCTGAGTCTGATTTTGGACTTCACCATCAATCTGAGCCTTACGGTGGATCGTACCCGCCCTACCTCACCAGATGATTACTGTGCGACGAAATCATTGAAAAGTTCATCACATAGTGAGCGACAATTAATTTTCGTAGTAACACTGAATGATGTAAAAATTTCAACAAAAATAATCTAGCCGATTATGATAACATCCGTTTTATTCCAAGACTCAAAATCAACTATAGGCCTGTTGCCACGGTACTCGAAATTATTTCTTGATGGCGAATACAATTGAACGAAAGACAAACTCCGTGACTCTACCGCGTGACCACGTTTTCAATGACAAGAACTGAATAAAAGCATGAACATATGGCTACTCTGGCTCGCAGTGTTGTTTTAGTCTATATGTTGTAAGTCTGTTAACGTTGAAAATAAACACGCCGACCAATCCCCCCCCCCCGCCCCTCCCTCCGTTCCGTTTCGCAGTTCGAAAGACAGTTTGTTGAACATCACATCAAATATGTACGTTTCAAGTTCACCATTTCTGCAATCCCCGATGTCAAATATAGCGGGAGGTAATGTTTCAACCTGACTCAATCTCATCAAACTCCGATATAATATCACGGAATACCTAGATTGAACCTGACTCTGTCTTTCTTCTCTTTCTCGTTTTGTTTATCCTGACCTAGTTTGTTCCATGAGGCGCGCGAGTTTATCTTTGGCCTAGTGCCACCTGCGCGGATTTATTCAAATAGGTCAAATGAGCCTTATCACGTCCCGTACACAATCAAAAGCGCGTCATAACACATAGTTCGGAATTCAAACGCCCTATTAGGTGAATAAATACATCCCGAGAGTTCGGTATATGATAAATATATTTTATGATACTGACTGCGCACTAGACTTATTTCTGGGGAAATTTAACCAGATATATAATGACTGTTTTCCAGTTGTAACATTAAAAATCGCAAAACAAAGTAGAATTATCAAACCATGGATAACTTACGGTATTTTAACATCTATCCACGAAAAAACCCACTTATACAGACTTCAATTAATTAACCAGGACTACGAATCTCGTAAAACTTACCGAAAGTATAGGAACAAATTGAATAATTTAATTCGCCATGCCAGGAAAACCTATTTCGAAACAAAATTTAATGAACACCATAACGACATTAAAGGAACATGGAAAATTCTGAACCAGCTAATGCACCGTCAAAAAACTTCGACCGTTCCCCAGTCTATAAATATAAATGCAACAGAAACCTCAGATAGTCAACTAATTTCTGAAAAATTCAACGAACACTTTAACCCTACCTGGCCGGGGGCGGAAAGTGCCCCCCCCCCCCTAGTGAACTTTTCTCTGCTGCTCCGAAACGACGAAACCGAGGAGGCTGAATCTTGGTGACTTTTAAGCTTATGTTATTGGGGTCATTTTGAGTCTATTTTCATATACCCCCGGGCAGAGGATCATGGGTAAATTCAAAATGGCGGCCATGTGGTATCCGCGAAAGGCGTGTTTTTCAATCTTTTCGCTCCATTTCTTCACATTTTCCTTGCCTAAATGGCCTTGAAAGTATTTTATTTACGCAAAACTAATTATTCTATATTTTATTTGAGTTTTTTCGAGAGAAAAATCGGAAAAATGAAAATTTTTGAAAAATCGACCCCAAAAGGCCGAAAAATGGCTTCCGAGAAGATGACGTCACTGTGACGTCATCATGGCGGCCATCTTGGCTTTTTTTACATTTTCCGGTAGAGCTTGAACCAAAGATACTGTGTGGTAAGTTTCAGCGCGCTAGCCTTAGTGGTAGAGAAAATTTCCGCCCCCCCCAGGCTGCGATACACCCCAAATCGCCCAGGCCAGATAGGGTTAACACCGTCGCCTCAAAATTAGATTAAAAAATTCCGAACACAACAAAGAAATTCGATGAATACTTAGGCACTCCTATTTTAAACAACATCACGTTTTCCACCGTGCACCCCTGTAATGTACAATCTACTATAATAAGCATGAAATCAGCTGCACCGGGGTTAGATGGCATACGCATGTCCTTAGTAAAACTAGTCTCTGACTCTATTTCTTACCCTCTTTGTCATATATTCAATCTGTCCTTTACTGAAGGTATTGTTCCCAACTCCCTAAAGGCAACTAAAGTAACTCCGGTCTACAAATCTGGAGATATTAATTCTCTTGATAACTATCGACCAATTTCTGTCCTTCCGTGCCTAAGCAAAATTCTTGAAAAACTTGCAGCAAATATGATCACAAATTTTTTAGACAACAATAATGTTATCTCTCCGAACCAGTACGGTTTTAGGGAAAATCATTCTACAGCTCTTGCTGCCTGCTACCTATTTGATAGGCTGGCTATGGCAAAGGAGGCAAAAGAATTTAGCATCGTCACGTTTCTTGATTTATCGAAGGCTTTCGATACGGTAAACCATAATATTCTCCTGTCGAAACTAAATCATTACGGTTACAGGGGCCCATGAAATAGTTGGTTTAAAAGCTATCTCTCAAACAGACAACAACGTGTTCCATATAATAATGCATTATCCTCGTCTGAGTTAATTACGTGCGGTGTGCCGCAAGGATCCATCCTCGGGTCGCTTCTTTTCCTCCTGTATATCAATGATATCGATAAAGTTTCTGATTTACTCATGACTATCCTTTTTGCAGACGACACTAGCGTTGTACTCTCGGGTAAAAACATCATGGATCTCATAGACACTATGTCTAACGAACTGGACAAACTCCATAGCTGGTTTTCTTCCAACCGTCTATCTCTGAACATTAAAAAAAAAAAAATATATGTTAATAAAATGTAAAAATACCTCTGATCCCTTGCCCCCTGTTCACATTTCTGGAACAGATATTGAATTGGTGAATAATTTCAAATTCCTTGGCATCCTGTTTCATGATGTTCTGAACTGGACAAATCATATAGATTATATTTGCAGGAAGGTGTCGAGAAACATAGGTATAATTAATCACATAAAAAACTCTATAAATAAGAAAACACTTTACAAATTATATTACTCTCTGATCTTCCCTTATCTATCGTACGGAAATATTCTATGGGGAAATACGTACGCAAGCCATCTAAATCCGCTGTTTCTGCTACAAAAGCGTGCTGTAAGAATTATATCACTTTCCAATAAACGTGGTCATACACTTCCAATTTTCCTCTCGCTGCAAATTTTGCCACTTCTTCAACTGAACCAATATTCTTGCTTACGTCATGTCCACAAGTTTTTATATAATCTTGATCAATTACCAAACATCTACCAAACCTACTTCACCAGACAATATGCTATTCATCAATATCAAACAAGAACCCGCAACATCAATCTCTACAGACCATTTCACTATTCCAACTTATCTTATTACACTCTCAAGTGCTCAGGTCCTCGGGAATGGAACGAACTTCCCTCTTACTTAAAAACAATTGATTCCTCGTCACTCTTCAAGTCAAAGGTTAAATCCTATCTTCTTGAAAAATGTAGTCAATTTTGATGATCCTTCGTATTAAGCTGTGTACACATCGCATCGTTTTTTGGCTCAACTCATCTATTACATTCGCTCAACCTAATTAGTTAAATATCTAGGGATACAACAAGCCCATCTGGGCTTTATTCCCGCCATTCCACATTTCTACAGCTGTCAATCTCATGTTATCATATAAATAATATATATAATTTTTTTCTTTCCCTTATATGATTGACACTGAATATGTATTTCTCCATGGTTATTTGGTGAATAAAATCTAATCTAATCTAATCAGGAAACGGTGTTGTTCCCGCTCTTTGTATCAGCTCTCGCTCTCGGAGTCTGGATCGCCGCATCGACCTCGACCGGCGGTCTCGATCGATACGGCGATCCAGACTCCGAGAACTCGAGCTGATACAAAGTGCGGGAACAACACAGTATCCTGATAATATATATCACATAGTTTCCCAAACTCCTTAACTCTGCCTGGCCTGGGTGGAGGCTGAAATTGAGAGCTGAAACTCCGCGACGTTTTAGCTACGTTCAAATCGCTTTTTGTCCGTGGTCCGTCGTCCGTCCGTCCGTCGTCCGGCGTCCGTCGGTAAACAATTCTTGTTATCGCCATTTCTCAGGAACTACCTTATGGATCTTTCTCAAATTTGGTACACAGGTTCCCCATGGGGTCTAGTTGTGCAAGATATCTTTTTCTGGTCCGATTCAAAAATCCAATATGGCCACCAGGCAGCCATCTTGGATTTCCCCATTCAACATTGTTATCATGATTTCTCAGTAAGTACTGCAGGGATCTTTCTCAAATTTGGTACATAGGTTCCCCCTTGGGGTCTAGTTGTGCAAAATATCTTTTTTGGTCCGATTCGAAAATCCAATATGGCCACCAGGCGCCCATCTTGGATTTCCTCATGAAACTTTGTTATTGTGATTTCTCAAGAAGTGCTGCATGGATCTTCCACAAATTTGGTACACAGGTTCCCCTTGCAGCCCAGTTGTTTAAGATACCTTTTTTGGTCCGATTCGAAAATCCAATATGGCCGCCAGGTGGCCATCTTGAATTTCTCCTTGAAACATTGTTATGGTGAATTCTCAGGAAATATTTCATTTATCTTTCTGAAATTTGGTACACAGGTCCCACATGGGGCCTAGTTGTGCAAGATACATTTTTGGTCCGATTGAAAATCCAAGTTACGCTTCAAATTAATACGGTATTCCGGAGTTGTGACGTTGCATCACAGCAGTCGATGGACCAAACGGTGGGGCATATTCTATATATTGACTATAGAGAATATCCATACCTTCACCTTCCATATCAAGGAGTTCAAATAATTCGGAATTAAATTCGGTTTTCTTTAGTCAATGCACTTGCAAGTGAACTGCCCCACCGTTTCGTCTGCCGGCGGGTCGGCTACATGAAGGGACGTGACACTCTTGTGACACAACGTCACAACTGGACAACTGTAGACTACTGCATGTTTCGATCCAAGGGAGATAATCAGGATTCAGACACTTTAGAAGTTCCAACATTACAGCGCGGACTGGATCCCTTCAGTATTAAGTATTGTACCATCTTACTATTTTCGAGCATGGTATCTTAAAAGAGATATCTCAAACTAGCCCAGTAAGCAGAACAGAATTAGCATTCGTTCCTAATTATAAAACCTTAAGTATTTTTCATAGCTCATGCCAAAGTGTCGAAGACATTTGTCTTCGCTTCCATACCAATGATGACACGTGCAAAAAAAAAATAAAAAAATTTACTACAAAATGAAGACGAAGGATCCTCCGTACATGTACATTCACTTTCAGACTAACTTTGCTCATTTCTATTGTACTATAACAACCGACATAAGTACAGTTTTTAGAAATCTTGAAACTCCTGTAACCTAGAAGGATGATATCTTGGTGTTTTCCAGTGTCCCTTTTTCTTTTTCGCTCAGATTCGAAATTCTGTATACAAAATTACAAATCAATCGTTTGTTCTTAGTAACAATGGACAAAAAGATCCTCTTGTCATTAGCTTACAATTATCGGACAGTGGTGGGCGCCAAGATCCTTCAGGATCTCTCGTTAGATTATCATAACGGGGTCATTTTGAGCTATTTGCATGACCCCCCCGTGTAGAGGATCATGGGTAAATTCAAAATGGCGGCCATGTGGGTACCAAAAAAGTGATGTTTACGTCATATTTCTTAAATTTTTTGGTTTTTCTGTACGGAAAAGTAGGTAAAACCTATTTTATATCGTATCAGATTATTATTTACTAATTTATCATGCAGTTTTTGCATAGAAAAAACAACAATAAAAAATTCGAAAATTCTGACCGAAAAATCGTCCAAAATGAGCTTTTTTAAATGACGTCATCATGGCGGTCATCTTGGATTTCTTGACATATTCAGATATTCAAGCATCAGATCCAACATTCTGTGCCCATTTTTTGCCCAACTAGATGATTCGTATTCATATCGAAGGACGATATTCAACAAGACACGATTAGCACTAAGCTCAAGCAGACATCAAATGAGAATATATATATATAGACACAAGCCATTTCCCAACAGGGGGAGCTGTCTACAATTGTCAAGAAAGCAGGCAAGACTTGAGGATTTCAAGTCCGCATCGCGGAGCAATAGTCTTTTATTCAAATCAGTGGAACATCGTTCGCAAGAACTTCAAATCTTCTTAGAGGGCAATCGAGAGTAATAGAAAGTCACAATCTCGCTGTGATTGTGACTTCATACACACCACCTTGTTGACGTTCCATGGAAGAGTACTGTGCCTGATGATTATGGTATTATGCATGTTGTTTTCAAAACGATGATGACGACCTGACGTTTGTACGTACCAGTTTTTCTGGCGAGGTATCTAGCGATCGCTACACTCTGGCTGTATGTCTCCCCATCAATCTCCAGAGCAGGTAAGATACCTTGAGGAATGGCTGTAAATGAACACAATGAGGCGTACAATTAATTAGAGCTAGATGTGTCGTTGAATTGTTTACCGCAGAGGGAGAACGTAGTAGGACAAGCATAGTTAACTTTCATGACGCCCCCCCCCCCCTTCCCAGTTGAAATCCTGCCTATATTAAGATAGGCACTGCCCAAGTCAGAATCAGCAGTGATTTTTTATCAAAAATCACCAGAAATTTTCATCCAAAGTACTTCCTGTTAACAGTCCCCAAATGCACCTTCATGCCAAAAATCAAGGTTCTAATGTCGACGGTTCTCCTTATTTTGCCGACGAAAGGATTCGGATGGACTGATTCACTCACTCATTACCGGACAATTTGCAAATGAGAGCCTAGTTCGTAGGAATATATCTCATCGCGTAGGTTTGATGAATACATGAATAAGTATAGTTAGGAACAACTGGTGTGCAATTTGGAGCATGTTCATACCTGAACTATAAAATCCCATTTCTGACAAAGCTATTAACAATGTAATCGTTGTAGTAGGGGTAGCATTTACATTATGGAATGGAACAACATCGTTGTGGTAACTCTCATATTTGTATGCAAATAAAATAATATAAAGACAAATGTTTTCAATCATACTGGTGAAGACGGACACCACATATTGATTAAAACTGAGTTTTAATTAATATAGTACTAAGTTACACGATTAGTGTGACTAACGTCACATGACCTATGAAGTAGGGTGAGGAAGATGACTTGGGGATCCAAGCGTAATGTTATAGGTCACCCAAATAGGTCAAATAGGTCAGCTCAGAACTTGCTGGTAACAGTCCCCTAACGAACGTTCATGCTAAAAATCAACGGTTCTCCTTATTTTGCCGACGAAAGGATTCGGATGGACTCACTCATTACCGGACAATTTGCAAATGAGAGCCTACTTCGTAGGAAAATGTATGTACACAAATATGATACTTGCAAAAGATTTAGGGTAAATCATATAATGTGGAATGGAATGATTTGAATCAGGGGGTTCGGAACTGCGGGATTCCCCACGTCGTTTACCATGGTTATTTAATATTTTACTTCGGAGATAAAATGAGGTCATCAAATTATTATTAACTATTTTTATGGAATATACTGCAGGTGTTTGTATTTACAATGTGCACTGTATCTCATGCCCACATGTAATAGTAGGCTAGTATCAAATATAAGAGATATAAATTAGGAATTGAAATATGAGGGTATGGGGTTGGGCAATGTATTGAGTAAGTGTAGCATGGTGTAAACTCCCGGAATATGAGGGTATGGGTTTGGAGATAGAGCGTGTGGCTCGGTGCCCTGAGGGTGGGGACATGCTTCCGGGGGTAGCGGATGGGTTGAATAAGTGTAGGATGATGCAAGCCACCGGAATATATAATGGTATGAGGTCGGGCGGAGCTTAGTTGAGAAGATGTAGGGTTGGACTTGGTGCCCCAGGGATGGGGACATACTCTCAGGGGTAGTGGATGAGTTGAATAAGTGGAACATTTAGGGTCTAGGGTCGAGGGAAGCTTAGTTCAGGAGATAGAGGGCGAGACTCTGGGCCCCTGGAGCGAGGACATGATCCTCGAATGTAGTGGATGAGTTGAATAAGTGTAGTCTGATATAAGCATCTGGAATTGATGAGGGATCGGGGGTCGGGCTGGTCTTAGTTCAGGAGACATAGGGTGAGGCCAAGAAACTTTGGACACGAAATATCTCAAAACTTTTATCATTTCAAGTTCAAAACTAACATTTATTGGTCCTGCAGATAGACAGACAGACGGACATAATTGTAGCACATATATCGATCTTTACGCAGCTAAAGCTACGGTTTCGATAAAAACGAAAAGCAGTTGCCATGAGCGTTTGAATTAAATTGAATTTTATTCACCAACAAAAGTAAGTCAAGATCCAAAGGCAATCTAGATATTGAGGGATTAAAATACATGACAACTGATATCGATTGGCGGGAATAAAACCCCCCGGGGCCTTGTTCTACTTATAAATAAAGAATATAACATTAACGTAGAAATCTAACGTAGACAGATTTTTTGGTGAAATAACGTAGCCATTGTATAAACTATATTAGGTCACATTCCTATAAGATACGCTTTAAATTTTGATTTGAACCGAGAAGTAGATTTAATTGTTTTAGTAACAGGGGTAAGCTTGTTCCATTCACGAGTTCCGCTGGTTTTGAGGGTATAAAATGATAAATTGGATTGATATAATGGCCTGTAAAGGTTAAGTTGTTGCCCTCTGGTATGATAATGATAGAGTTGGTTGATTCAAAGTGTCGATCGCAGTAAGTTCTTCTGAGAATGTAATCTAACTTCATAACGAAAAGCCACTAGTGTGAATTTCAGGAATGTATACAGAAGGAACATCATTTTTTTTGCGTTCGGACAGCGTTTGAGCACTGATGTGCTATACGTAAAAAATAATGCACCTGTACGTCAAATCCGCATGTCGCATGTTGGGGAATTTCCTTTAATCCATTATGTGAGAACCATATCCCTGCATCATCCAAGTTCCTTAGATTTCAAGTCAAAGAACACTTGTGAGAAGGGATGGATCGTGTATTTGTAAGACGTTGGTTTTCCTACGTATGGAACGATTAAGAGGTATGAGCAAGTGTGAACACGTGCTTAGAGTTCTACCCCAGATAGGCCAATACCAAAACACATGTAAGACGCAAATGAAACCAAACTGTATTGTCTTCTCTAATTCTGAATAGGACGCGCCCACGATGAGTCGCTGAGTCCACTTATGATAAATAAAACAATTCGTAAACAAAATTTGATCAGCCCAAGCGAGGGTCACAAATTAAATGTTGACTTTTGTGCTTCGAAACAATGGAGAAGTCATGCTATAAAGTAAAGGAGGAGCTCAATATCACAACTATGCACAGTGACTACTTGGGTAAATAAAGAGGCCGCGATCGACAGAAGCTTGAAATTTCAGGGCCGCGCGAAGAGAAGCAGAGTTTCTCATCAGAAAATGCTAGCCATGATAAACACAATATTGGTTGGGTTTACAGTGTTATATGGCCAAAAGGTTGCAAAGCTACCAAAACCAGGAGATATCCGGAGTCACGAACAAACGCTTAGTATATAATTGTATATGAGAATCCCATGTAAGGGCAAGGTTTGTTATGTTGAGTCATTATAAATGATGGTTGAACAGATTAATGGCTGCCATTTTGCACATATCACCACAGCAGGCTAGGATATAAATATAAACATGCAGCTTCGCAAAAAGATCGAGCCCTTCAGGGTGGCACATCGTTTGAGGTTGCACATCATTGGCAATGCACATTATTCAAAATAACAATACAAGTAGTAAGAAAAGAGTAAATTGCCTCTTATTTGTGGAGCGCTCACTTCCGTTTGGGTGGAGCGCTGCCCTCAGCCAATCAGAAGCGAGTATTTTGACCGGGTGCATTATGGGATATATCCAAGATGGCGGCGTCTGCCTTCTGGTTCAAGATGGCGGCACGTATGTTCAAGATGGCGACACGTCCGGTGTCGAAAACTGGCCATTTTGTCGGGATGTGGTCATCTAGTGTCGAAAACTGGACCCGGTATGGGTCTCGCTAGACGTTTTGGGGTCTAGGTGGGCCACTAGTGGTCCGATGGAGTCGTAGGAGGTATCAATGTGAAGCATTCGTCTAGGAGCATCCGAGGGGATGGGTGTGACGTGAAACTGACGTCATTCTGCGCATGCGCAGTAGACAAAGGGTATGGAAATAAACGTTTTGGGATCTAGGGGAGCCCCTAATGGGCCGATGGAGTTGTAGGAGGTATCCATGTGAAGCCTATGTGAGGAAGCATCCGCCTGGACCAGTGTCTCGGTCGTGTTCAACATTCTGCGCATGCGCAGACAGGGAATTGTGGGAAAAGTGCATTGGAAGGAACGTTTTGGGGTCTAGGGGAGTCCCTAGTGGGCCGATGGGGTCGAGTGAGGTATCGTTGCGAAGGATACGTGAGGGGGCATCCCCATGGACTAGTGTGTCGATCGTTTTCGACATTTGGCGCATGCGCAGACAGGGAATTGTGGGAAAAATGCATTGGAAGGATTTTTTTGGGGGGTCTAGGTGGGCCACTAATGGTCTGGTTGAGTCGAGTGAAGTATCAATGTGAAGCATATGTGAAGGAGCATCCGCCTGGGTGGATGTGACGTAAGACGGACATCATTCTGCGCATGCGCAGGCAGGCGGTAGTGTAGAAAGCAGGCATTTGGGGGGGTATGTGGGTGTGTGTTTGGGGTAGAGATGGACGTTCCGGGTACATCCGAGTATACACGGGAACAGTCGAGTAGTTACGGAGGAAGACACGGAGGTGGCCGAAGATGTCATGGAGGTGCCCGAAGAGACACGGAGGTTACCGAAGATGTTACGGAGGTCACCGAAGAGACCCGGAATGCGAACGCACGTTCACCAGACATTACGATATGATGCGACACCAGAAAAATATACATGGGATTGAAGACTCCGAGTCCGTTAAGGCGGATGTTGATACAGAGACTGCTGAGAGTGTATCGACTGATACCGAAACAGAGATTGCCGAGAGTCCATCTAGTGATACGGAGAGCTTGACCTCAGATAGTCAGCCTACATCCGTGGAAAGTGAGGCAGAACTTACCTTCTGGGATAGTATTGTGACAGCAGCTATCAATACTTACGCTGCAGCGATCGAGGACGCCGGAGAGGATCATTTACAACAGGCATACACCCAAATGCACCCTCGCATCAGGAAAACAGCCATGGCGATCTATGAACAGTATACCTTACTACCGCTTGAAATGAAAGGCGACCCCAGGCACAGGTCCATCATGAAGATCAAGCATCACTTGGAAGAGGCTATGGGGCTACCACCCACCAAGGCCCTGGAAAATGCGATCAGAATGCGCAAACAATTGTTTCAGGACATGCTGCCCGAAGAATATCCAGGCCTGCCCGACGACGCTTAGATCACACCGAGCAAAGATGGAACTTTTTGAAATGGCGACTTCTGATTGGACAAGAATACATCTATCGGACAGGAACGAATATGACAGATGCAAATGGTGGCCTCTGATTGGGCAAGAGTCTTTTTGAGTTGTAAACATACCCAACGCGGCTCCCCCAGCGTTGGTATGATGTAACATTGGGGAAAATAAACTATATGAAAATAACTTCTTGTTGTTGTTGTTCTCTCAGGTGTCATCCTTGTTGTTGTTGTTGTTCTCTCTCCTGTCTATATCCGGATGTAAACCACAGATGAACAGGTGAGTACACGCATTCCTATCATTCAATATGACCTTGAACTATCACCTGGTCTCCCCGTGATTCCCCAAATACAAACTGACATCTTCGCCCACCTCCGGGTCTCTTCGGTGACCTCCGTCACATCTTCGGTAACCTCCGTGTCTCTTCAGGCACCTCCGTGACATCTTCGGCCACCTCCGTGTCTTCCTCCGTAACTACCCGACTGTTCCCGTGTATACTCGGATGTACCCGGAACGTCCATCTCTACCCCAAACACACATCCACATACCCCCGCAAATGCCTGCTTTCTACACTACCGTCTGCCTGCGCAGGCGCAGAATGATGTCAGTTTTACGTCACATCCACCCAGGCGGATGCTTCTTCACATATGCTTCACATTGATACCTCACTCGACTCAATCAGACCATTAGTGGCCCACCTAGACCCCAAAACGTTCCTTCCAATGCACTTTTCCCACAATTCCCTGTCTGCGCATGCGCAGAATGTCGAAAACGATCGACACACTAGTCCAGGCGGATGCCCCCTCACGTATCCTTCGCAACGATACCTCACTCGATCCCATCGGCCCACTAGGGACTCACCTAGACCCCAAAACGTCTATTTCCATACCCTTTTCCCACAATTCCCTGTCTGCGCATGCGCAGAATGACGATATTCCTAACACCCATCCACCCAGGCGGATGCGCCCTCACGTATCCTTCGCAACGATACCTCACTCGACCCCATCGGCCCACTAGGGACTCACCTAGACCCCAAAACGTTCCTTCCAATGCACTTTTCCCACAATTCCCTGTCTGCGCATGCGCAGAATGTCCAAAACGATCGACACACTAGTCCAGGCGGATGTCCCCTCACGTATCCTTCGCAACGATACCTCACTCGACCCCATCGGCCCACTAGGGACTCACCTAGACCCCAAAACGTCTATTTCCATACCCTTTTCCCACAATTCCCTGTCTGCGCATGCACAGAATGTTGAACGCGAACGACACACTAGTCCAGGCGGATGCCCCCTCACGTATCCTTCACATTGATACCTCATACGACTCCATAGGACCACTAGTGGCCCATTCAGACCCCAAAACGGCTATTTCCATACCCTTTTCTCACAATTCCCTGTCTGCGCATGCGCAGAATGTTGAACACGACCGAGACACTAGTCCAGGCGGATGCCCCCTCACATAGGCTTCACATGGATATCTCCTACAACTCCATCGGCCCATTAGGGGCTCCCCTAGATCCCAAAACGTTTATTTCCATACCCTTTGTCTACTGCGCATGCGCAGAATGACGTCAGTTCCACGTCGCACCCATCCCCTCGGATGCTCCTAGACGAATGCTTCACATTGATACCTCCTACGACTCCATCGGACCACTAGTGGCCCACCTAGACCCCAAAACGTCTAGCGGGACCCATACCGGGTCCAGTTTTCGACACTAGATGACCACATCCCGACAAAATGGCCAGTTTTCGACACCGGACGTGCCGCCATCTTGAACCAGAAGGCAGACGCCGCCGCCATCTTGGATATATCCCATAATGCTCCGGGTCAAAATACTCGCTCCTGATTGGCTGAGGGCAGCGCTCCACACAACCGGAAGTGAGCGCTCCACAAATAAGAGGCAATTTACTCTTTTCCTACTACTAATACATTAATTAAAAAATATGATTTCTATGATGTTGAGGTTGGATTGAAGCAGGAACTATATTATAACTTCAAATAAAGGTTACATTTCTTTTTAGCCCACCATCACCAGATGGTGGGCTGTTCAAATCACTTTTCGTCCGTGGTCCGTCGTCCGTCAGTCAGTCCGTCAGTCAGTCAGTCAGTCAGTCCGTCCGTCCGTAAACAATTCTTGTTACCGCGATTTCTCAGGAACTACTGCATGGATCTTTTTCAAATTTGGTACACAGATTCCCCTTGGGGTCTAGTTGTGCAAGAAACCTTTTCTGGTCCGATTCGCAAATCCAATATGGCCACCAGGCAGCCATCTTGGATTTCCCCATGAAACCTTGTTACCGCGATTTCTCAGGAACTACTGCATGGATCTTTTCCAAATTTGGTACACAGGTTCCCCTTGGGGTCTAGTTGTGCAAGAAACCTTTTCTGGTCCGATTCGAAAATCCAATATGGCCACCAGGCAGCCATCTTGGATTTCCCCCCTGAAACCTTGTTACCGCGATTTCTCAGGAACTACTACATGGATCTTTTTCAAATTTGGTACACAGGTTTCCCTTGGGGTCTAGTTGTGCAAGAAACCTTTTCTGGTCCGATTCGAAAAATCCAATATGGCCACCAGGCAGCCATCTTGGATTTCCCCATGAAACCTTGTTACCGCGATTTCTCAGGAACTAATGCATGGATCTTTTTCAAATTTGGCATACAGGTTCCCCTTGGGGTCTAGTTGTGCAAGAAACCTTTCTGGTCCGATTCGCAAATCCAATATGGCCACCAGGCAGCCATCTTGGATTTCCCCATGAAACCTTGTTACCGCGATTTCTCAGGAACTACTGCGTGGATCTTTTTCAAATTTGGCACACAGGTTCCCCTTGGGGTCTAGTTGTGCAAGAAACCTTTTCTCGTCCGATCCGAAAATCCAATATGGCCACCAGGCAGCCATCTTGGATTTCCCCATGAAACCTTGTTACCGCGATTTCTCAGGAACTAATGCATGGATCTTTTTCAAATTTGGCATGCAGGTTCCCCTTGGGGTCTAGTTGTGCAAGAAACCTTTTCTGGTCCGATTCGCAAATCCAATATGGCCATCAGGCAGCCATCTTGGATTTCCCCATGAAACCTTGTTACCGCGATTTCTCAGGAACTACTGCATGGATCTTTTTCAAATTTGATACACAGGTTCCCCTAGGGGTCTAGTTGTGCAAGAAACCTTTTCTGGTCCGATTTGAAAATCCAATATGGCCACCAGGTAGCCATCTTGGATTTCCCCATGAAACCTTGTTACCGCGATTTCTCAGGAACTAATGCATGGATCTTTTTCAAATTTGGCATACAGGTTCCCCTTGGGGTCTAGTTGTGCAAGAAACCTTTTCTGGTCCGATTCACAAATCCAATATGGCCACCAGGCAGCCATCTTGGATTTCCCCATGAAACCTTGTTACCGCGATTTCTCAGGAACTACTGCATGGATCTTTTTTCAAATTTGGTACACAGGCTTCCCTTGGGGTCTAGTTGTGCAAGAAACCTTTTCTGGTCCGATTCGAAAATCCAACATGGCCACCAGGCAGCCATCTTGGATTTCCCCATGAAACCTTGTTACCGCGATTTCTCAGGAACTAATGCATGGATCTTTTTCAAATTTGGCATACAGGTTCCCCTTGGGGTCTAGTTGTGCAAGAAACCTTTTCTGGTCCGATTTGCAAATCCAATATGGCCACCAGGCAGCCATCTTGGATTTCCCCATGAAACCTTGTTACCGCGATTTCTCAGGAACTACTGCATGGATCTTTTCCAAATTTGGTACCCAGGATCCCCTTGGGGTCTAGTTGTGCAAGAAACCTTTTCTGGTCCGATTCGAAAATCCAATATGGCCACCAGGCAGCCATCTTGGATTTCCCCCTGAAACCTTGTTACCGCGATTTCTCAGGAACTGCTGCATGGATCTTTTTTCAAATTTGGTACCCAGGTTCCCCTTGGGGTCTAGTTGTGCAAGAAACCTTTTCCGGTCCGATTCGAAAATCCAATATGGCCATCTTGGATTTCCCCATGAAACCTTGTTATCGCGATTTCTCAGGAACTACTGCATGGATCTTTTTCAAATTTGGTACCCAGGTTCCCCTTGGGGTCTAGTTGTGCATGAAACCTTTTCTGGTCCGATTCGAAAATCCAATATGGCCACCAGGCAGCCATCTTGGATTTCCCCATGAAACCTTGTCACCGCGATTTCTCAGGAACTACTGCATGGATCTTTATCAAATTTGGTACACAGGTTCACCTTATAATCTAGTTGTGCAAGATACCTTTTTCGGTTCAAATTGGAAATCCAATATGGCCACCAGACGGCCATCTTAGATTTCCTCATGAAAATTTGTTATCGTGATTTCTCGGGAAGTACTGCCTGGATCTTTCTCAAATGTGGTAGACAGGTTGCCCTTGTGGTCGAGTTGTGCAACATACCTTTCTGGTCCGATTCCTAAATCCAATATGTTCATCAGGCGGCCATCTTGGATTTCCCCATGAAACTTTGTTATTGCGATTTCTGAGGAACTACCGCATGGATCTTTATCAAATTTGGTACACAGGTTCCCCATGTCACCTAGTTGTGCAAGATACCTTTTTCTGGTCCGTTTCGAAAATCCAATATGGCCACCAGGCGCCCATCTTGGATTTCCCAATGAAACTTTGTTATCCTGATTTCTCAAGAAGTACTGCATGGATCTTCCTCAAATACCTTTTTTGGTCCGATTCAAAAATCCAATATGGCTGCCAGGTGGCCATCTTGAATTTCCCCTTGAAACACTGTTATCTTGAATTCTCAGAAAACATTTCATGGATCTTTCTGAAATTTGGTACACAGGTCCCACATGGGGCCTAGTTGTGCAAGATACCTTTTCCAGTCCGATTCGAAAATCCAATTAATACGGTATTCCCGAGTTGTGACGTTGCATCACAAGAGTCGATGGATTAAAGGGTCGGGCATATTCTATATATTGACTATAGAGAATATCCATATCTTCACCTTCCATGTCAAGGAGTTAAAATAATTCGGAATTAAAATGTATTTCGTCAAATTTTAAATCAGTTTTCTTTAGTCCATGCAGTTGCAAGTGAACTGCTCCACCCTTTCGTCTGCCGGCAGGTCAGCTACATGCAGGGACGTCACTCTTGTGACACAATGTCACAACTCGACAACTGTAAACTACTGCATGTTTCGACCCAAGGGAAATAATCAAGATTCAGACACTTTCAAATTCGAAGTTTCAACATTACTGCGCGGACCGGATCCCTTCAGTATTAAGTATTGCAAATCTTACTATTTTCGAGCATGGTATCTTAAAAGAGATATCTAAAACTGGTCCAGTGAACAGAACAGAATTAGCATTCATT